>CAKNXH010064012.1:207898-249712 GCA_932178445.1 Andricus quercusramuli | reverse complement strand
TATATATATATATATATATATATAAACGAAAAAAGAAAGAAATGTGCACTTAAATCTATTTACAAAAATACAATGAAGTTTACTATCTACCCAGGAAAAAAGAAACGATTGAACTGGAGCGCCTTGAAATGTGTATCTTAAAATTCCAAATTGAGAAAGTTGCATTTCAATTGTTTTTTTGACTCTTTGAGTTGTTCAGCTATTACATTTGCAAAGCCACATTCGGAAATGTACTCGTTCTATTGTTTTAAGACTTTCTGAATAGGAGAGGACGCATGAATCGCTTCAAGTTCTCAATGAAATGGAGTTTGAAGGATGTCAAAGTGAATGGTAAAGTGCAGATTCACTTTAACAGAAACGAATCTGCATCATACAATTGATGATTGATGAAGTCCGATGAATTGTATAATGCAGTTTGCGCTCTTCATTATTGAATTGTAGTGAATCGGAATTGGGTGCGAGTTGTGAATAGTGAAGTGCAGATTGGTTAGGAACTTAAATGAATTGGATTTTAAAGATTCAACAATGTCCATCATAAGAAACCTATTTTATAAATATTTATATAAAATATTGAAATGAAATAAATGAAATATATTCCAATAATTTAATATAAATATTTAAATTGCAATAAAATTTACATACATCTGTGCAAATTTTTCAATTAAAAAATTAATAAACCACTTTAATTATATAAAAGACGGAAATTGTCTTTAAAAAAAGTTAAATTTGTGAATGGGTATTTTTTTAAACATACACTGTAAAAAATCTTTGGTGATACTCACAATTAGATTGTAATTTCACGAGCAGTGTATTTTAAATTATAACGTATAACCTGGTAAATTTACCAATGTCGATCCGAAATTCATGATCTACTCCAATTTCACCCCATGTCAGTATGAAATAAATGTAAAATTACTATGTCTGACGATGGAAATTATTCGATCAGCGTGGCACGTAGTAAATTTACGTCAGTGAATAAATTTAAATTTAACACTTTTTTTTGTAAAATTGCAGTATCTAGCATAATTTCACACATGGGTAGTATTGTTACGTCTTGGCATCCTGAGAAATTACAAACAGAACATAAATCGACAATCCATCGACAAACTGACAGAAAGAGATGGCGCGTTAGACTTTATCATAAAATGACGTCTCAGAGTCTCTAATATTGCTCCAATAGTGATGAGTTCTATGTGAAAAAAAAATTTTCTTTTTTATTCAGAACGATGCCTAAGAAATGTGATATGCGCTTTATTTATCCTGCTAGATTGTTTAAAAATTTATAACATCACGAAAATAACCTCAAAATTGAAATGTGGTCCTAGAAATTTACGTCCCGCATTTTTTTTACAAAAGTGTGCAAATTTGCATCGTCGCACGCAGATCGAATAATTTCCATCGTGGTACTATATAAAATTACACCAACTTTTTTTACAGTGTAGGTAAATAAACGTAATACAGTTATAAGATCAAAAGTACTTTATATAATTCATTTTCAATAAGTCACAAAGAGTCATGCACCATTAACCAAATTCTACCCTGGTGGACCGGCCGAACGCAAACGTTATGCTGCAGCGTAATGGTAAAGTAATGGTAGAGTAATGGTAAAGTAATATGGCATTACAACTAATAAAAGAAAGAAAATAAATATGAAAACTGTTGCAATTATAATTATACGTTAAAATTTGCGTTAAATGGTCATGTCGTAATTGCAACAAGTTTATTTTTCAGCGTTAAAAAATAAAAAAACGAAGTTGCTGTCAGTGACGTCAGCAAAAGGCGGCTTCAAGTACATCGCTAGTAGCATTTTACGCGCGAAGTTCAAAAACAAAATTAAGAATTGGAAAACGCAAATGTGTCAAATAAATGTAAATAAATATAGTAAATAATTAAATTAATGTAAAACAAGATGGCGATGTTTGAAATTAACAGGTAGATTGTAAAAATTTTGTCGGAGCTATTGAATTTTCATTTTTTACATTTGACAGCATGAAACTTTATCGACTGCGGTAACATACGAAATAATAAAAGCCAAACAACGTACGATATAACAAAGTCATAGGAACTTTTCGGATTTTGTTGAAAAATCGAAAATTCCAATTTTCTGACCAATGGTTCTGGTTTTAACCACATAAAAAAAATAATAAAAAATTAGCAAAAATTGTTAAGGCAAAAAAATCTATAAATTTGTTATTATCGATTCTTTGATATGTGTAGTTTTCTTTTTAATCGTAAAAAATAAGAAACTTGAATTTTCGGAAAAACGACAGAAGATCCAGAAGAACGGAAACAAGTTTTCCAACCAAAAAAGATGTGAAGTTTTGTAAAAATCATTTTTTGATAGGATGTGTAGTTTCTGTTTCAATTGTAAAAAATAACAATAAAAATTAAAAATTTGAATTATTCGAAGAACGGCATAAGCCACAAAAAAAATGTAGAACAAAAGTTGTTCAGCTTAAAAAGAGCTACAAATTTGTTATGAATTATTTTTTGATAGGGTGAAGTTTTTGTTTTAATCGTAAGAAATAACATGAAAAATAAAAATAAATTACATTTTTGGAAGGACGACACAAAGGTCGAAGAGAAATTAATAAAGAAAAGTTTATTTAAGAAAAGTTTATTCAGCAAAATTTTTGCCAACATTATATGTACACATGTTTTTGAAACCATTTTATGCTAGGAAACACGACACAGCAAGAGGCCCGGTAAGAAGCCTTGCATTAAAAAGTATTAGAAATTTGGAATCCCTAAGAATGCCTTTTCTGTCCTTCGTTTTTTAATCCTCATTAGGCAGCGAAAATAATAAGATTGCAATACCTTTCAAAGCCAATCGGAGCTGCCAAACGTAACCTCAAATAAACTAAAAAGACAATTGTCGTTTGAAACATTAGAACGCGCTCCAAAAGCAAGAAATTTGCAAAATCTAGTAGGGTTATTCACAAAAATACATCTCTTCATCGTAAAATATTGGCTTTGTTTAAATATTCTCAATTACAAAAATATAAAATGATGATAAAAAATTATTTTTCACCATAGCCATCTGTGTGGAAATTAATCCTGACGTCGTAAAATGACCGATGCTATATTTTAAAAAGCTTTTGACTTCATTATTATTCGAAAAACAGAAAATTCGAAAAAAAGATTAAAATTTTTATATTTCGCGGCTGCTTCGCGGTATCCAAAATTATTCGGAAAAATATCATCGCCGCTGGGTATAGAAAGGGTTACAATTTAAGAGATAACTTCTACTGTTGTGGAGATTCAAAACGGGAGGACAGAAAGGGGATCCAGAAGTATTCAATATTTGTTACGTTACCACTGGGTACATAAAATTTTCCAATACTTTTTAATGCAAGCCTTCTTACCGGGGGCAATAAAATGCTTAATAACAAAATTACCTTTTTTTCGATAAGATGTGCACTATTCTTTATTTCCTCAGCTGTTACAATTATTTATAAAAATAGTGACGTTCATTAAAACTTAGGATTATATAACGCCATGTCCTTTTTAGCGTTGTTATAAGTCACAAAATGCCAAATTCGTGTTGCATATTTCATATGGATAACCGAAGTTCAATTTGAGAAATAACAATTTTCGAAAATATATTTAACCTTAAAAGTAACCATTGGAATATTACTCAAAACTAAATAATTTGCGAATAACTTATTTAAATACAGGTATGTAATACAAGTGAATAACGTAAGTCGTATACTATCATTCTGTTAAACTTTTTACTTAAGAATTTCATTATAAATCGTCCATTTATAAACACTTTGTGGACATGGCGTACAATAATTTTTCAACAAAATATGCTGAGTATATTGTAAGCGACCCAGGAAAGAAGAATCCGTTAAAATTGGGTATCTGTCATTTGCAGATTGACATTTTTAAAACTGAATTGGTTTGCGACCATATGAAACGGTCAGTTTGCCTAGTAGCTTCGAATCTGCAATGTAGTACAATGTCCCTTTCAAGCAGAGTCATATTGGATCGGTTTACCTCTTTTTGAATGAGAGAGCTGGTTCCACAGGGTAGGAAAAAGCCAAAAATTGACTCCTAAAGAAGGAAAATTACGAAGTAGAGTTACGGATTGGAGTCAAATTATGAGATTGATAATGGTAAGAGGAAACGGAAGCCCAGGGCGAATTCGCAAGCGTTTAGAAATAAGAATAGTAATGTAAGACAATATGTAAAAAATAGTTGATAAGATAGTATAAGGCAGCAATTTAATTTAATTAAAAATAGAATAGAATACATGCAATGGTTATGTAAAGACTCTCAAACCCGTAAAAGGGAGAGAATATAAACAAATAATGAAGAAGAGAAATCATATGAAAGCCTACTAGATTCCTTTCTCTATTTTAGTTCTAGAGGATATAAAGGCTTTTTTGGCTTATAAGTCTGACAAAAAATAATGAGTAAAATTATGTTAGAAATCAATCGGCGGCAATCTGGAATTCCAGTGACAGATACGATTTTCGACGGCCTCTAAACCCATTCAAAGTAAGTGAATGGATTTTTGTTTCCTGGGGACCGTACTTAAAATACGTAACGGATGATATGCCCTCTTCAAAGTCCCTCATTCTTCCTGTAACGAAGCAACAAGAGATTTCTACCCCCTCCCCTCACCATTACTGTACGTAATTTAGGGTTTCCAGAAATAATAAGATATGGAACTCAAAACTAATAAAAAAAATTTTATTTAAAACAATGCACGCTTTGCAGAGTGAATACATCATAAACAAAATTCTATGATTATTCCTTCGCTCATTTTTCTATTTTCCCTGACCATTAATATTCAAACACCAGCATTTTGATCTTGTAATATTTTTAACATAGGACCTTCTATAAGTGGAATAAAATAATACTTCAAATACAAATTTAAAACTTTCAAATTCACTTATTTTAAATCCAAAAATTACTTTTCTACCATAAAAGATGACATTTGAACAAAATACTTGAATTTTCAACAAAAGGATGAAATTTTTAAGTTAAAAAAGTTAAATTCTACATATGAAAGGGTAATAGTTCATATTTTAACCAAAAAGTATGAAATTTCATTTTTAAAAAAGAATTTAAAAAAAAAAGACGAATCTTCAATAAATAAAGAGTTTTTAGTCAAGAAAGAAGAGAAGGTTCACCTACATTGTTGAACCGTCAAGCCAAAAGACGAATTTTCTGTATAAAAGTTGAATTTCTAACCAGAAAATATGAATTTTCAGCTAGAAAATAATTATACCCACGCAGTTGAATTTACAACTGAAAAAAAAGAAACATTTTTCAAGAAAATAGTTAAACTCTTAATTAAAATATATCTTCAACAAAAATGATTCCTTAACAAAGTGGTTCAAAAAAATTTGCCATCAAAATAGTCGAACCGTCAAGCAAATAAGAGTAATTTTGAACCAAACAGTTGCACTTTTATCTAAGAAAGATTAAATTTGTACTAACTCAGATGAAAGTTGTACTAATGCAGATGCATTCTTAAATCATGTTTTGGTTTTTGGCTGGGCTCGAGCAGAGGGCGCCACGTGAGGACCGTCGAGGTCCCTCTCATCGACTGCCGCGCGTCAACTCCGTTCAGTCTCTCGTCATGCTTCGCCCAGAATGGACGTTCGGTCGTGAAGTGTTTGTGCGGTGTAGTGCCGTGAACTGTAACCGCAACAAGCACTATAGCTATAGGTAGTGAAGACGTGTTTCTTTGGTATTAGCGATCAATTGTATTATCAGTGAAGTGAAACAATATAAGCCTTCAATACACATGTGAAGTTCTTCTTTCTCAACCTTGCCAGCGCGGCAAAAGTAACATTGGTCCTTCGAGCCGGATTCAGCGAGCAACGGTGGTGAATTGCTGCGTCGAGGGAGACAAAGGAAAGGAGATCAAATCGACAGCGCAGACAAAGAAACCCTTTCAGCGGGCATTCAATGTGGACAAAATTCCAATCATGTAAGAAATATTTTCATGCATAGTGAATATGGTCGAGCATTTCTCCAGCGAAAAGAGTGTCTAAATAGAGTATGTCTCGCTCTACAGAAAACAGCTTACGTTACACGCGGTCGAGAGATCTCCCTCCCGAAATCAGAAAAAAGGCATTCTCTAACGTTACACGTGGTCGAGAAATCTCCCGCCCGAAATCAGAAAAAAGGCATTATCTTACGTCAATCATGCACCAATTGAAAACATGTGGTCGAGCGAACTCCCGCCTAAAAAGAACTTTTGGAGCAATCGATCTATTTTCATCTCTATCATATGCAAGTTTAAAATCCACTATAATCAAGAAAGACACGGTCGAGCGATCTCCCGCTAGCGACACTTTATAACCTCGCACTCAGAGCAACAAAGGAATACGAAAAGGGAAAAGAGGGGCGAGGGGGAAGAGTCGAGCCTAATCTAATGATCCTTCTCTCTCTATTTCTTTCTCCTTCGCTTTTCCAACATGACACCGATGTTTGACTCGCAAGCCGAGCGTCAAAATCTACGTACAATTACGTCGGATAAGCTGGGATATTGTCGTGTTCCGTCATTATCACTATAGCTCTGTACCGATTACAATGTAGAATTGCTCTCACTGCCCGATTTTGACATTTTTTGTGGCTCATCTGTGGATGATTCATTGGCGTTGAGCATGGCCGTCGAACGGTATTCAAGTGGGGTGCTGTAGTGCTCTTATAGATTACCACTCATGAATGCTTCATACTTTCAACTCTTTCAATGTCGAGTCCGTCAATTTGAAGATTCACATCTGTATCATCAGCTTTTCTCCTTGTACTGCTTATTATCATGCCTTTTTTTTCTTATTGAATTTTGATTTGTTGGATTCTAACCAATTTTCAACCTTTTTCCAATTCTTCTCTCATGATTTCTTCGGCTTCAAGTACACTTTTTGCCACGCAACAAATAATGGTGTCATCCGCGGACGAGCTCAATCCGCACGTACTGACAACGTCGACGATATCATTCATTTGAACATCATACATAAAAGGCCCTAAAACTGAGCTCTGCGGTCCGTCAGTTTGGACATTGACACTGGACGATTTCATATTTTTCCATTTTGTGTATTGTTTCCTGTATTTCAAATTGTCTTTAAACCATTGCAGCACAGTCCCGTTTGTTCCATGGCCTTTCAGTTTCCTTCGCAAAATGCTTCTATTTGCCGTTTTAAGGGCTCTCTTGAGATCTAGAAAGACCATTAATACTGCATTTCCCTTGTTGGTTTCTTCTTTGCAGGCAATTGGTAGATCTTGTAGCATCGCTTCACATGAATGATTCTTTCTGAATCCAGATTGGTGTCCTGTACATAAGTTGTGGTTCTCAAAATATTCTTTTACCTTATTTTTAACTACTAATTCTAATACCTTTCATGAGTTCGTAACATCTTAATTGGTCTGAATTCCTCACCTTTGTTCGCATTACTATTTTTTAATATCGGTATGACTGTTCAATCTTTCCAATTGCACGGATATTTTCCTTCCTTTAATGACTGATTGATAATATCTACAAATTTATTACCGAATGCCTTTAAGCTGTTTATTAATATAGATGCATTTATTCCATTCTCATCCCCTTTCTTATCTTCCATCTTACTTATTATTTCATTCAGATCTGCTATGTTTCTTTGTTCAATATCATTCATTTCATAACTTGTTAAATTTAAGGTCACAGCATCACTTATGTTATTGCCACGTATTGATTCAATAATTTCTTGAGCACTTTCTATGTAGTATCTATAGAATTTTTCGGCAATTTCTTGCTCATTTTTATATTCAGCATCTACAAATGTCACCTTATCTATAATATTTTCAGCCTGTCCTTTCACAAACTCTTAGACTATTTTCCACATTCCTCTCTGGTTCATTTTGTTTTCAGCTAATCTATTTGCATTATGTTCCCCTTTTGTTTTCTTATTAATGCGACTACATGATTTCTGCCGCTTTTATAATTCGCCCAATCTTCTACACTTTTCGATTCTTTACCAAGAAATACAAATTATCTCTTTTTTTTGTTATCTCATCGTCTATATTACGTGTAAACCAGTTTTTTAAAACTAGGTTTTCTTTAATATCCTTCGTTACATAAGGCGCCCATTCATCTAAAGCTTTTGTTCTTCTTTCTGCACATCTGTCTGAATTTGTATTCAAACTGATCTTCATTATTACTTATACTCTGTCCTCTATCTCTTACGCAGTTTATACATCTAAAATTATTGTTATTCTTACAATCCCTTTACGAATTGTTTCCAGCGCAGTAACAACACACTTCTTCCCCATTGCAATCACTAACTTCATGTCCAAATTTACAACATTTGTAGCATCTGAGTACGCTAAGATGTCCCTGAACCCTACATTTATTCCATCCAATATTAATTTTGGCTTCTCCATTACTGCTTTAAAAATACTAGGTGACGCCTCTACTACGTCTACCACCATGACGAACAGGGGATGTGAGGGAGAGTTGGGAGAGGCGGTCGAATTTGTCCTGCACTCATATCTCTCTCTCTCTCTCTCTCTCTCTCTGTCTCTCTCTCGAACATTCTCCTACTACCGGTCGAGAATTCTTCTGCGCATACCTCTACCTGTTTCCTTCTCTCCTCATCTCACAGAAGAGGTGGGAGAGGCAGTCGAATTTGTATTGGAGAATTATTGGGCGGCGTTCCAGGAGAATCATATGGGACTTATCCATCAGCCTCCAGATGCGGACTACGATGTAGAAACTCCTACGCAGACATCAAGAGTATTTCCGTCAACGCACGCGCTTAAATCTACAAGCATCGACGCCGGTTCAGCAGCAGCAGGCCAATGCACAACACAACGTCGGGTCTACGCAGGGTGAAACAACAGCTACAACGATGGCAGCTTATCCATAGGCAGTACGAGTCATTCAGCAACCCCTCAACAGTCAGGCATACCACATGCTTGTTATCTACAATATCGAAGAGCCAATGGGCACTGACACGGCGTATTCCTTCTCGAAGAGCAGGAGCTGCAGAGTCAGGTGAATCAGCAGATGAATTAACGGGCTAATCAGCAGAGGAATCAACAGTCCAGCCAGATAAATCAACAATCTAAACAGATTAACTCCCAGATCACTCAGATTCAGCTGACCACTCAGCAACAGCCTCTCGCCTCACAACAAAACAACTGTACAACACCCAAGGGACGACTTGAATCATGCCATGAAATTCAGCGCTTCATCCTGCTGGTATCAATCCATCATCTCTTCATGAAGTGGACATCCCGGTAACCAGGGAGCCAAGGAGTTGCAAATGAGCAATCAATGCACGGCTGGCAAGGAATGGACCTGACCGACCCACGGTTCGGCCATCTTTGAGCTGTCGATCTTCTACTGGGAGCTGACGGTAACCCTTCGTTCCTGCGAACCGAGCTGCGCGCGAACGCTCGCCCCACTTACTACATCCCACATGATGGAATCTGGCAACGGGAAGATCATCATCGCCACCTGAGAGCAGTGTCTAATGCATCCAGACCGACCAAATTCAAATCAAGTCAAGCCACGTATTGATTCGAGGCAGACGCCACAAACATGTTTGCGGCGCCGAATTCTGCATGATGCATCGGCATATTCCGGTGAACGAACCGGACATCGATCTGCAACGCATTGTATTGCGTGTCCGTGAGAATGGCCCAGTCGTACACTACCGACAGTTGGCTGTGACATCTGTCCGGGTTTTTTTTTTTTTTTTTGGAGGATCGCTTTTTCGACGATATATTGACGGGATGCAACGACCTTCGAGAAGCGAAGCAGCTACAGGAGCATCTTTTCGGCGGATTTCGTCTCCGCAAATGGATCGCGAATCCACCGGAGCTACTAGACGATTTACCCGAACCAGACCGTCTTCGCCCGACCCGACTTCAACTTTGCAGTGATGGCCTCACCAACGAACTCGGCGTTTGCTGGGATCCGCCAAATGATCGGCTTCGTCTGACACCACCCGAGATTGACTCGCCTAATTTGACTTAGCGAATAATTTTCGACACCACTGCTAGATTATTTGATCCTTGCGGTTGGATCGCGCCCGTCACTCTAATACGAAACTAAATAATACGAATGATGATACGATAATGGACGTTCAACTCTCTTAAAGGTTTTGTGGGCTTCCTTTGAGTTTGGAACGGCATAAGCCGGAGTTGCTAAGCGGCATGGGGCCCACGCACCAGAAGATGCCTCTCATGACCGTCAAGTCGGACAGAATGAGCGAGTGTTGTTAAACGCAAAGCTACGTCATCAGCGGCTTCAGTCGAACCAGAGCATGAAAATTTGGCCTTACGGCGGGCGGCTAGCAGATAGTCGTTCAAGGAACGAGGCGGGCGGTATGTTTTGGTTTTTGGCTGGGCTCGAGCAGAGGGCGCCACGTGAGGACCGTCGAAGTCCCTCTCATCGACTGCCGAACGTCAACTCCGTTCAGTCTCTCGTCATGCTTCGCCCAGAATGGACGTTCGGTCGTGAAGTGTTTGTGCGGTGTAGTACCGTGAACTGTAACCGCAACAAGCACTATAGCTATAGGTAGTGAAGACGTGTTTCTTTGGCATTAGAGATCAATTGTATTATCAGTGAAGTGAAACAATATAAGCCTTCAATACACATGTGAAGTTCTTCTTTCTCAACCTTACCAGCGCGGCAAAAGTAACAAATCAACAAGACAAATTTCCAAAACAAATATTTGAATTTCTTCCAAAAAGGATTTTAGTAGACTTTGCAACGCCAAAATATGAATTTTAAACGAGAAGTAATTTTTCTACGAAGTTACTTGAATTTTCAAACCAAAAAGACGCATTTTCAACCGAAAAGGATGACTAACAAATTTGTTCAATTTTTAACCAAATAATTACATTTTGTTTCAAGAAAGATGCAATCTTTACTAAAATAGATTAGTTTATAAATCAAACAGACAAATTTTGAAAAAAATAATTAAATTTTCATTCAACATCAACATCAAAATATGAACTTTAAACAAGTAAATTTTCTTTCTAAATTAGTTACATTTTTAACAAAACAGTTGAATTTTCGACCAAAAAGGAGCACTTTAAATAAAATTGTTCAATTTTCAATTATGCAGTTGTAGTCTTAACTAAGAAAGATGCGAGTTTTACTTTAAAAAAAAAGATTAATTTTCAAATTGAAAAGACAAACTTTCAACAACTAAAACAGTTAAATTTATAACTAAAAAGATAATGATCAGGAGGAAGCAACTGAAAAAAAGAAATACAAATATAAATTCAAGGCAAATGAATTACTAAGAAGAATAGTATAACAGGTTCACCGCAAAACTTCATTTTAAAAATTCCCCAATTTTTCCCTGATCAATTTTTCGTTTGCCCTGACTATTAATAATTAAAAACCAGAATCTGAAACTAGTAACAAATTTTAACCTACAATCATTTATAAACGGAATAAAACAATCTCAAATTAAAATTGACAAATTTCAAATTTATTCTGTTTGAATGTCGTTTAAAGTTATGGAAATTCCCCGACTTTTGTAAGATTTTTTTTCTAATTCGCTGACTTTTTCTTGACCAATAAACTTCCCTGCCTTTTCTCTAAATTGCCGTTGGTTAACTTTTTTCCGTTCACCAGGTTTTTTGTGGAGCGTAAAGTTAAATTCATATTAAGTTTCTGGACAATTACTGCGAGATATTTGTTTCATTTAGAAATTTCCCGAAATTACGTACTCGAATGAATTACACCCTAATGTGACAAAATCACTCGACCCCTCCCTCCCTCCTCAGTTGTTACGTAACTTAAGCACGGTTCCCAACCGGACATCATAATTTGAAGAGCTCCGAGTACTCTCAATACTCTCCGTGGATCATTGTGCATTTCCAATAAGCTTCGATGAATTCCTGATCGCTCCCAAGAGTCGCTCAGAATCGCCCTTGTATTTTCCCAGCGAATACACTCTATCCATAGCTTAAGGAAACTGTGGCAGCTTCGAAAGGTTTTTTGGGGCTGGAATTCACAATTTCCTGCAAAAAAAAAAGTTTTGAACGGGAAACGTGAAAAAGGGGTTGTTCCAAAACTATGGCTCGTTATTTGGAATACTATTTCATTCCTCTCCTACTTCGTTATAGATCATCAAGCAAAGCTTGTTCATAACGACTTTTCTCGAAAACCGTTAATTTTTCCATTCGATAATATGAATTTTTTGCTAAGAAGTTAATTTTCAATTTCAAAATTGATTTAAATTTATTTGGAATTCACGCTGAATTCTTTATAATTGTTTTGTATTCTTTGGAATTCTTTCTTTTAGCTTTCGCTGAAATCTTTAAATTCACTTGTATTGTTTAAAAATGACGCGAATCTACTCAATTGAATGAACTGAAAGAAATGTGTTTTTTTTAAGTCACTCTGACGTCTTCTAAGCTCGCCTTAAATTCTTATGCACTTTTTGAAATTCGTTTGAATTCACTTAAATTCTTCCAAATTCACTCCAATTTTACTGAAATCAGTGGATTATTTTGGATTTATATATATGTATTTTTTCCAATTCACTTGCATTGTTTAAAAATGTATCTTCAATTTTTATTAATTTCATCGAATTCTTCTTATTTCTCTGATGTTCCTTTTAATTTCCTCAAGTTTTATTTCATTAATAGTTTATTTATTTATGTTTTGGATTTATTACCTTTTAGTTTGAAATATGTACGTATATTGTTAATATTCCCATTTCTATACGTTAATTTGCGACAAATTACAAAAAGACATCTTTACATTAGTCGAGGGGAAAAAATGTGCCGGGAAAACCCGGGAATTTCAACATGTCTGATTTAGCCTAGAAATTGCCTGGACACCCGGAATATTTGCTATCATTAATTTGACAACTTACACAAGTGGCACTAAACTATCGCAGAACTGTTCCTCTAGGAGTCGAGTAATGGCATTGCATCTTCGGACAATATTAAAAAAATGAAGTTCCGGTTGCGTTCGACTTTCAGGAATACGAACAGTTTGCAAGCCTAATTCGAGGGTATAATCAACGTGCTCATCTATGAGGTACTTCAATCAAATTTCCAGAATTTGTGTCCTATTCCCTAGCAAATCCGAAGCTTGCGAGAAAAGGGCACTTCTTTGAAAGGCCAATTTGCTACTCTGTAGCAAGTTGATAGCCAGTTCCTCCGAGAGAAAAGTTTCTCCACCGTAGTCTTCTACTTGCGCGATATTTATATTCGTCCTGGTCCCAATAACCGCCTGCAGATCTTTCCTTCATTCCTGAAATCCGCCAGTTTGCAAGACTTTCTTTTGATGATTCTTTGACTCGTAGTACTCGAGTAGATGGGCTGTTGATTTATCTTTCAGAGACTTCGTTTCCACTCTGCAAATTACGGTCAACATTCAATTAGAAATTTCACAGCTCAAAATGATCTCAAAAAAAAAAGGAAATAGGGTTATTTTTCGAAAAAGGGGAATAAATTCTGTTAAATAAAAGTATTGTTCTCGAAATATATTTCATTTTCAACAAAATAGTGTAATTTTCAACCAAAAAAGATGAATTTTCTGCTAAAAGGGATGAATTTTGAACACAAAAAGATGAGTTTTCTACAATAGGCGACTTTTCAAGCTCGAAAGTCAAAGATTTTAGGAAATATTTGACTTTTAAGCCCGAAAAGATAAATTTTCTACAAGAAAAAAAGTTACAAAGAAAGATAAATTTTTAACCAAATAGTTGACTTTTCAAGCAAAAAGACGAATTTTCAACAAATAAGGTTGAATTTTTAACTTAGAAAACACTTGCATGTTCAACCTTAAAATCTGAATATTGAAAAAAGGTTACTTTTGACCAAGAAGTTGAATTTTCAACCAAATAGTTTCATTTCCTACCAGCCTGTTGGAATTTCTAGCCAAAAAGATAAATTTTCTACAAAAGAGTTGAATTTTGAACAAGAAGTTATGAATTTTCAACACAAAATTATGAATTTTCAACAAAAAATTATTTCAAAGCAAATAGATGTATCCTCAATCAAGACAGATTTATTTTCAATCCTAAAATGTGAATTAACCAATAAACAAATAAAGATGAATTCTCAACGAAAAATGTAATAGTTGTTACTTTAACCAAAAATATTTTTAATTTAAATCAAAAACTGTATAATTCGACCAAAAAGAAGATTTCTTGAAAAAATAGTTGAATTCTCAAACAAAACAGATTAGTTTTCAAACAAGCATTTGCATTTTTAACGAAAGCAATACATTTGCAACCACAAGATAAAAAATAGTTGAATTTTCAACCAAAACCGATGAAAATTTTGAACCAAAAATAGAATAGTAGATTTTTTAACTGAAAACAATTAACTTTCAAACAAAAAAGATGACTTCTCTACCAAAAAATGAATTATGAATCCAAAAGGATAAATTTTTAAGGAAGCAGTTGAGTTTTCGACTAAAAGAGATGAATTTTTAACAAAACAGTAGAATTTTCAACAAAATAATGTAATTTTCAACCAAAACAGATGGAAATTCTGAACCAAGAATATAATAGTAGACTTTTCAAATAATAAGGATTAACTTTCAACCACAGAAAGATTACTTTTTTACCAAAAGATGAATTTTCAATCTACAATGACTAATTTTCCATCCAAAACAATTGAATTTTCGAACAAAAAATATGGCTTTTTAACAAAATTGTTGAAGTTCAAAAAATAATTCAATTTTTAACCAAATAATAACATTTTTAACGAAACGAGATAAAAATTCCGAGCCAAAAATATAATAGTAGACTTTTTAATTAAAAGTAATTATTTTTGAACGAAAAATAGTTGGACTGTATTATTGACATCTATTAATCTAGACAAGAAAGCAAGAAAAAGGGAAAGTTTCTTGAAAATAGGAGAAAAGGATGCATTTTTTAAAAAAGTGAAGAGGGTAATAGTAGAAAGAGTGTGCTGCCTGCAATGAAACAAATAATTAAAACAAAAAGTCATATGAAAAAAGACTTAAGTAACGTACACATCCACATGCTTGTGAAAAATGTTCCTGGTGTGTTTAATTAAGTATTGTTCGTCAGTGCACACATTGAACTTTTTTCAATCAGCCGAAAGCTTCACAGTTTTTAAACACAGCTTGTACAGGTTCGCGAGATACACTTCCGAATCGGAACGATTCGTTCATTTAGCCACGATGTATTTCTGCAGCCTCAAGTGATAAATATTGAGTACGAATTTCGCCATCACTTGTTCCAAAATAGAAAAAACTTGTTGCATTAGTTTGTAATTTTTTGTGCACATTGGTATGACTTCCGGAAAAACGTCTTTTCCACCGAAAGAACTCATCTGGCTCTACTCTGTAAATGCATCAACGCATTGAGAATATCCTTTGAATTGATAAAGTATGGATGTGAGCTTTTTCATTCGAGTCGTATCTTCACTATTTTTAGCTCGGACAAATTCTTCTATCAAATTTCGCTCGATTTCGTGATATTTTGTGCTGATTTTCTTCTTTGCGTGTTCAAACTTTTCGGGCAGCTGTTGTGCTAGGTGAAGTTTTAATATCACATCGGCTGCTTCATCCACCTGTAAAATTCACTGGATATTTTTCTTAATTAAGGAACTTGGAAATAATTAGATATTCTTTATAGTGTCAGAGAAAACCTGAAAAAGTCCAGAAATTTTCAAAAAACTGAAGTTCAAGTTTAGGGGCCATCCAAAAATTATGTAAGGCATTTATCTGAAATTTTCAATCCCTTCCACTATATAAAATATCATAAGATTTGCTCTGAAACCTCCACAAAATCTGACTAAGATTTTATAAACTTAGAAAATGTACATACATATGGGTCATTCCACAGATTTTTTGTTTAAATCAGCTGTGTGACCATGACAGCGATTTAGCTGGCGATTTTTTTCCCAATAGTAAGTCCCCAAAAACAATGAGGTATTAGATTTTTCGAATCAAAACTTTACTTGATTTTTTTTTAATTTGACTTTTTCGTCAATTTTACTCTTAATTTCAAATACGCATAAAGAAGGGAATTCATACTCGATTTTAAAGTTTAATGGCTGAATTTATTGGTTTTAGGAAGTAGTTTTAGGAAAAATATTTACTATACACGTATGTCAAAAACACAAAAATTAAGGTCATCTTTAAAGTTGTCTATAAATTCACTAAATATCACTAAACTTAAAGAAGTTTAAAATTGCTCTCGCATACAAATATTCTACAACGAAATTGTGTATTTTGCAAAAATACAACTTTTTGTACGTAACATTTCTTGGTGAAATCATTAATTGTCGAAAAAATCGACCAAAAATGAAAAATGAACTATTTTTTGATTTATTAAATCATTCTTAATTTTAATAATAATAGTCATAATAATGAAAATCTTTATATTGATAAATTTTTTTCAAATCTTTAATTTTATTTATTTATTTAAATAAGAATTATTAATTTTATATAAGTTGATAAAATGCGTATGTGTTGATAATTTTTAGTTTTAAAGAATGAAGGCCATTTGCCCAAAAGCTGTTTGCAAGTAATTAATGAATTATTGTCAAATTTGGTGAAATTTAGTACATTTATAGACAACGTTGAAGATGGCCATTAAACTTTAAAATCGGTCATGAATTGCCTTTTTTCTGTAGGTTTGCAAAGAAAAGTAAAATTGCCGAAAAAATCTAATTTTCAAAGAAAACGTACGCAAAGTTCCAATTCGAAAAATGAAATGCTTCATTTATGGGGGATTTGGGGCACTACCATCTTGCGGAAAAACGCCAGCAAAATCGCTGACATGGTCGCGCAGAATTTTGACTGGAGTACAAAAAAATCTTTGGAATGACCTATATAAACCCTGGCGGACCGGCCGAACGGATCGGATACGCTACAGCGTATCCTTATAGTATCCACATCGTATCCTCTCCGTATCATGCAAGAAAAACTCATTAAAAAAGAAAGATGAACATTTCACTTGTTGAAATTCGGATTCTACGTGAAATTTTTCGTTAAAAGGTCATGGAGTAATCGCAATAGTTTTTCTTGCAACATTAAAAACTTTAAAAAAATATAATACTTATCGATAACGTGGGCTGAAGGCGACTTCAAGCGCATCCATAATCGCGTAAGCAGAGAGTATAATAATCTCTGCGCGTAAGTAGTATATTGCGCGCGGAGTTTGAAAATAAAATTCAAAATTGCAAATGTGGCAAATAAATTTGAATGAATATAATAAATAATTAAATTAATGTAAACAAAAGTTGGCGATGTTCTTTTTGAAAGATCGACAAGATTATCAGAACAACTTTTTGAATTTTCGTGAAAATCGAAAATTCAAATTTTTTGACCAATGGTTCTGGTTTTAACCACAAAAAAATAATAAAAAATTCCATTTTACGGTGAAACTATGTAAAATACGAAAAAAAGTTAATAAACGAAAATTGTTGAGCCAAAAAAGATCTATAAATTCACTATTATCGATTTTTAGAGGATAGTTAGTTTTCGTTTTAGTCGTAAGAAATAGCATTCCAAATTTTAAAAAAATAGAATTTTTGGAAAAAGGACAGAAGATACGAGAAAAAAAGAAATCAACCAAAGTTATTCAACAAGAAAAGTTCTAAAAATCTTTTTAAATCGTTTTTGGATAGAATGCGCAGTTTTTGTTTCAATCGTAAAGAATAACATGAAGGATAAAAAAAAATTACATTTTTGTAAAAATGGCACAAGGTTCGAAGAAAAATCGAGAAGCGGAAGGTTATTGAACAAAAGTTTATCCAATGCAATTTTTTGCCTAAATTATATCCACAAATTGCTTTGAAAATATGTTGAAAAATTGATACATTTTTTAATGTAGCTGAGAAAAACAATTAATACAAAATCAAGTACAAATATTAAAATAATCATGAAAAATAAAACTTGTACTTTATTTTGCTATTTCGGAATAAGCAGCCACAGATCGAGATACAGAAATAAATATAATATATATTTGATATAATCAAGTTGAACATAATGTAGAAAAATTAGTTTAAAATTCATATTTTGGTTTTGAAAAGTCAAGTAAAATCTTTTTTGAATGAAATTCAAATATTTCTTTTGAAAATTTATCTAGTTTATTGTAAAATCTGTTTTAGTAGAAGTTTGATCTTTCTTGGATACAAATGCTACTGTTTGGTTGAAAGGTAATCTTATCAGCTTGAGGACTCAACTATTTTGATGGAAAATTTTTGTTGAACCACTTTGCTAAGAAATCATTATTGTTAAATATATATTTTGGTTAAAAGATGACCTATTATGTTTTAAAATGATATTTTTCAATCGCAAATTCCACTGCGTAGGTAAAAGTTGAATTACTTTGTTGAAAGTTTTTTTTCCCCTAAAAATTCATATTTTCTAGTTAGAAATTCATCTTTTATACAAAAAATTCGTCTGTTGGCTTGAAGGTTGAAAAATTTACGTTAACTTTCTTTTGTTTCTTGACTGAGAACTCTTTATTTATGGAAAATCCGTCTTCTTTATTTCAAAGTTCTTTTTTTTAATGAAATTTCATCCTTTTTGGTTGAAATATGCACTATTATTTATCTTTTTAAGTTGAAAATTCAATTATTTTTGTGAACATTTAATTCTTTTGTTGAAAATTCAAGTATTTCGTTAAAATAACGTTTTTTATGGTAGGAAAGTCATTTTTTTGTGTGAAATGAATTAATTTTTTCCTTCCTTTCCTTCCTTATTTTGATTATGGGTGTGTGGTATATGATGGAATCTCTAATGACCTTAATTGCAAACTTGAACGTGCTTTCAATGCCTGCATCCGTTTTATATATAACTTGTCCAAATTCGATCATATTTCTGAGTATAGGGAAAGAGCTGGCTTTATGACAGTTGCCAAGAGGAGACAATATTTTATGGGTAATTTGCTGTACATGATCTTTAAAAATGAAAAGCCTGTATATTTATTGGAATTGTTTTTGCGGGAGAATCTGAACCTTCCAGGTCGGCCTGGGCTGCGCGATAGAGGTCGTACCCTGGCAATACCTGCTCATAGAACATGTTTAATGCAAAAATCTTTTGTAATCAGAGGGAGGCGGCTTTGGAATAAACTGCCCAATAATATTCGTAATGCGCCCACAGTATTTGCATTTAAAAAGATGTTCTCTGAATTTCTCAAATCTATGGGTACACCTTTATTTAATATAACTCTGTGGACTTAGCCTGTATCTTGTTTTCTCTCTGTACTACATTCAGTTCTATTTCCATTACTATTGCTATTTTTTAATTCATTTATGTTTTTTCTATTATGAGGTGTGCTAATGGTATTATTTTTTCTTTTGTCTACTTATATCTTAAGATAAGTTTACCAACAGTGCCATCTTAATATAAGATTGTAGTAACTTCTTACAGCATAAACTTACATGTACTTACTTACTTTTTTATATAACCGATAATGTCGTTAAATGTACATTTTTAATATTAAATCGGGGTTCTAATAATATGTACACTACACTCTAGATTCTACATCTATATATTTATATATCTCTACATCTTTGTACATTGTTTTATGTGTATACTCTGTTTAGCTCCTAAAGGTGCTTTGTAGCCCTGTGAGCTTTTTTCTCAATAAATTCAAATTCAAATTTTAAAGTTTTTGCTTCGTATTTGAAATATTCTTTCAATCCGTTTATAAAATATCCGCTTTCGAAAATATTACAAGTTTGAAATTATGGTATTTGAATATTAATGGTCAGAGAAAATAAAAAATTGGTCAAGGAAAAATCAGAATTTAAAAAAATGAAGTGTTCACTATGCAATACGTGTATTATTTGAATACGAAAATTTTTTGTTAGTTTCAAGTCCTATGTCGAGTTCTTTGTGGGAAAAGTCGACTTTTGTATTTTAAATAATTTAAAATACCGAAATTTCCCTAAGGGGCTATGCCTAAATTGCGTAAAATCTTTTTAGGTTGTGGTCAAAACCATTTCATACATAAAGTATTTTCTTAAAAATTTAAGAATTTTGTTACAAAGTCATTGTAATTAAGTTACGTTTCTCGCTGAAAATCCAATTGTTTGTTGAAACTTGCGTCTTTTGGATCTCACTTATCGCACTCGACTTTGTCCAAAATATTAATTATTCTACATTATGTTCAACTCGATTATATCAAATATATATTATATTTGTTTCTGTACCTCGATCTGTGGCTGCTTATTCCGAAATTACAAAATAAAGTACAAGTTTTATTTTTCATGATTACTTTAATATTTGTACTTGACTTTGTATTAATTTTTCTTCTCAGCTACACTAATAAATGTATCAATTTCTCAACATATTTTCAAAGCAATTTGAAGACATAATTTAGGCAAAAAATTTGAATGAATAAAATTTTGTTGAATGACCTTCTGCTTCTTAATTTTTCTTGGAACCTTGTGGAATTTTTAGAAAAACTAAATTTTTTTTATTCTTCATTTTATTCTTTACGATTGAAACAAAAACTACGCATCCTATCAAAAAAACAAATCCATAACAATTGAAGTTTTTACCCTTAAATATTATTTTTTACAAATAAAAGAGAAACTACGCATCCTATCCAAAAAAGATTTGAAAAGAATTTTAGAACTTTTTTGGTTGAATAACTTTGGTTGATTTATTTTTTCCCCTAGCGTCTGTCCTTTTTCCAAAAATTCGATTTTTTGATTCATTGGTCAAAAAATTTGAATTTTTTATTTTCAAGAAAATTCCAAAAGTTGTTCTGATAATCTTGTCGGTCTTTCAAAAAGAACAAAAAGCAACGTTTTTTTTCTTTCAACTTTTTTTATATCGTGCGTTTGTTTGGCTTTCATTATCTCGTATGTTACTGCAGTCGATAAGGTCGGATCCTGTGAAATGTAAAAAATTAAAATTCTACGACTCCGACAAACTTTTTACAATCTACCTGCTAATTTGAAACATCGCCACCCGTTTTTACATTAATTTCATTATTTATTATATTCATTCACATTTATTTGCCACATTTGCAATTTTGAATTTTATTTTCAAACTCCGCGCGCAATATACTAGTTACGCGATTATGGATGCGCTTGAAGACGCCTTCAGCCCACGTTATCGATAAGTATTATATTTTTTTAAAGTTTTTAAGGTTGCAAGAAAAACTATTGCGATTACTCCGTGACATTCGAACGCAAAATCTCACGTAGAATCCGAATTTCAACAAGAGAAATGTGCATCTCTTTTTTTTAATGACTTTTTCTTTCATGATACGGAGAGGATACGATGTGGATACTATAAGGATACGCTGTAGCGTATCCGTTCCGTTCGGCCGGTCCGCCAGGGAATTTGGTTGATTTAATAAACGTGGAACCTTAATGTAACTAGATTTAGAAAAGAATATGTCTTCATAACAAGCGAGTCTCAAAAAAATTCATATGATATTTTTTTGGTTGAGAATTCATTTTGTGGTTAAAAACTTTCATTATTTTGTTGAACATTCGACATTTTTGTTAAAAAAATATACTTATTTCTTAAAAATTGAACTGTCTAGTCAAAGATTCGTCTTTTTGGGCTGAAAATTCAGCTATTTTGGTTAACAAATTAATTTTAAACCATAAAAAATGAATTTAAAAAAAAGCTAATTTTCAACCAAGGAAATAAACTTTCAACAAAGTAATTATAATTTAAACTAAGTAGTTTATTTTTCAACCAAAAAAGAAGAATTCTCAACAAGGAATGTAATAGTTAATATTTCAAGTCAGGAAAATTTTAATCGTAAACCAAACTTTTCATTCAAACAGTTGTACGTTTAGCCAAAAAAGATTGAATTTCTATGATAACAGATGAATTTTTAAATAAAAAAGACGAATTTTCAACAATACAGTTGAATTTCCAAAGAAAGATTTTTTAGCTGATGAGAAAAAGACGAATTTTCTATGAAATAGTTGAATTTTCAAATCGAATGTATGATTTGTTTAACAAAATTGTTGAATTTTCAACAACAAAAATACCAAATCTTGAAGTTTTCCACCACAAGTTGAATGTTCAACCAAACATGGAATAGTTAAATTTGCAGTTTAAAAAATTAATTTTCAACCAGTTGCATTTTTAACGAAAAAGATTTTGACCATAAGAAAGAAATTTAAAAAAAAAATTTTAAACCACGAAAGATTTTCCAGTCACCAAGAAGATTAATATTCTGACACAAAAGATACATTTTCAACTAGAGAAAGATAAATTTAAACACAACATGGAATTCGCAGTCAAATTTGCAGTTAACAAGCTTAATTTTTAACCGAACAGTTACATTTTCAACAACAAAAAAGACATTTATACGATAAGAAATGCATTTAAATAAACACGAACTTTCAACAAAAGAGTTGAATTTGCAACCATGAAAGATTTTTCAGTCACCAAAAAGATTAATATTCTACGACAAAACATGTATTTTCAACTGAAGAAGATAAATGTCCAACCAAACATAGAATAGTTAAATGTGCAGTTTAAAAACTTCATTTTCAACCAAACAGTTGCATTATTAACAAACAAACAAAGAAATTTCTACGATAAGAGATGAGTTTTCATACAAAACACATGGATTTTCAACAAAGGAGCTGAATTTTCATCCAAGAAAGATTTTTCAGTCAATAGAGAAAAAAATGTCATCCAAAATGTTGAATAATCAAGTTCAAAAAATGAATTTTCTACAAAAAAGTTGAATTTTCAACTCAAAAATACGAATTTTTAACCAAAAATAATGAATTTTTAACAAAATAGTTGAAGTTTCAACAAAATAATAAGATTAACTTCAACATCAGTTTATCGAAAATGCTCTGACTCTTTGAGCTATTCCCTGACATTCCTTGACAGGTTTTTAATTACCTGACTTTCCCGAATTCCCTGACCTGCAGCCCACTTATCAAAATTATATTTCTTTACTGAAATTCTCTGCCCCAAACTAAAAATTTTAATTCTTTACTAAAATTCCCTGTCCCAAAGTAAAAATTATAATTTTTCACGGAAATTACAATTCTATTTGAAAACTTTCCAGGTTGGGATCATTATAACGCTTTAAGTGAAATAAAAAAAGATATTTTATTTATTCCCTGTCCCTGTTACTGAAATCCCCTGACTAACTCAGAATGATAATTGTTTGAACGTTGCTTTTTCCAGATCTGAATTAATTCTTTTCTCTTCAAAAACTTTCTTATTCAATTCAGAAATGAATATAATATTGTTTCGGAAAATTTCCTGCTCCAAGTCAAAAGGATCATTTTTCTCGAAAATTCAATTCAAAATTGTAATTCTTTCAAAAAATTTCATGATCCATGTCAGAATTGTAGTTTTTTCTTAAAAAATTCCTTTTTCGAAGCAGAATCATAATACTTTTCGAAAATTCTCTGATACAATTCAGACTTGTCATTTTTTTCAATAAATCTTATGATCCAATTCAGAATTACATATAATATTGCTTCGGAAAATTTCCTGCTCAAAGTCAAAATTGTGATTTTTTTCTCGAGAATTCATTGTTTCAAAACAGAATTATAATTCTTCTCGACAATTTTCCGTTACAAGTCAAAATTGTAATTTTTTTCGAAAATTCCCCGTTCCAAATCAAAATCATGATTCTTTTAGAAAATTTCTTGTTACAAGGAAGAACAATAATTATTTTTGAAAATTCCTTATTTCAGATCTGAATTATATTTTATTCTTCAAAATTCACTGTTCCAAGTCATAGTTACAATTCTTTTGTAACACAGCTTGTTCCAAATCTGAATAATTTTTTTTTTAATTCTCTGATTCAATTTAGAATTACATATATAATATTGGTTTGGAAAAGTAGACACCCTGAATCATCAGTAAATTGAGAATAAATGAAGAAAAATCGCAGTAAACTGAGAATATTTTGAGAAAAAACGCAGTAAAATTTACCTGCGTGAGAGGAAAGTGTGTGGTGTAAAGTAAATGTCTGCTGGGACTGGAGGGACTTTTAGATTCGAGCCCCTCATGTCCATGTCCGCCTAAAGCATCTTCCTTCGGACTGTCGGTCGCATCCATACTGTTTTGTTGGTCTTCCTTAATATGCTGGAGAAGCTTATCTAGATCAAGGTCAATTTTGCTGTCATCATAATCCATCGTCCTTCCATGATCAGACACTTCCAGTTTAGTCTTTGATTCTAAACCTGGAAAAAGACTGTCCTCATCCATGGTTTCCCGATTACTCAGAGTGCTGGGTTTACTAGCTGCTGGGCCTGAAAAAATGATTCTATTACTCACTTCAATTTTCGACACTTAAAGATTAAATACTTGTAGAGATAAAATTAAAAATATTTTGATTCGCTTTGCGCTAGTTCAGTGCAAAAACAACAGAAAGATATTCTAAGTCATAAATGGACAACCAGTGATGCTTCAAAATTCTAATTACGAAACTACCTGGTTTTGGCTTTCCCTGGCCAATTTTTTATTTTCCCTAACAGTTATAAATTTTTCTTTCCATTAAATTATATCAATTGAATTAAATTTGAAGTTGAAGGAATTAATTTTCAACGAAAAATAAAAGAATTTTCAACGAAATAATTACCGAGAAGATTACTTTTCTATCTAAAAAGATTAATTTTCAACAAAAAAAAGGGATTTCCAACAATGTAGTTAAATTTTTATAACAAAGAGATGAATCTAAAACAAAAAAATAATTCGTCTACGGAAAGTATAGTAATTGATATCTCCATCAAAAAATATTTCAGACATAATATCAAAAACAGTTACGTTAAACGAAAAAACAAGAATTTTCAACAAAAGAGTTGAATTTTCAACTAAGCAGATTTGGGACAATAAAGAAAAAAAAGTAATGCAAATATTGAATTTCGAAGTAAAAAAGATGAATTTTGTACCCAAAAAAATGAGTTTTCGAACCCAAAACAGGAATTTTTAATAAAAAAATGAATTTATAACGAAATTGTTGAATTTAGAAGCCAAAAAGATCAATTTTCTATGCAAAAGTTGAATTTTTAAACCGAATAACACGAGTTTATAACATAAAAAAATTTTCAACTAAAGAAGACAAAGTTTCAAGAAAAAATGGAACAGTCACATTTTCAGTTTAAAAAATGACGTTTCAACAAAAAATACGACTTTCCAACGAAGAAAAACACGAATTCGTAACAGAATATTTAAACCAAAGAAATAAAATGTTTTCTAAAATGATGAATCTTAAACTAAAAAATGAATTTTTTACCAAATAGTTGATTTTCAACGAAAAAGGTGAATTTTCTACCAAAAAGAAGAATTTTGAACGAAATAAATGAATTTTCAAGAAAATTGTTAATTTTTTTACCTTACAAATTAATTTTGAAATAAAATGATGAATCTTCAACGAACAAAATATTTAATTTTAAACCAAATAGTTGAGTTTTTAACCCAAAAGATGAATTCTATCCCAAAAAATACAATTCTTTAACAAAATACACGAATTTTCAACTAAAAGATGTCAAATTTTTAGCAAAAAAACTTAATTTTGAACAAAATAGATGAATTTTCAAGAAAACCGTTATATTTTCAAATAAAAAAATGAATTTTCAACTACAATTATGAATTGTCGACCAAAAAAATGTAATTTTAACCAAATAGTTAAATTTTTAACTAAAGAAGATAAATTTCCAATTAAACGTAGCATCCTAGTATACTAGTTGATATTTCCATCAAAAAATATTTTATATTTAAAATAAAAAACACTTAAATGAAACAAAAATATACGAATTTTTAACCAAAGAGTTGAATTTTCAACTAAATAGATTGATCAGTCTAATGAAAAATAATACAATCTAAAATGTTAAATTTTGAAGTCACAAAGACGAATTTTCTACAAAAAATATGAATTTCCAAATTAAAAAAAAAATTGAAAAAATGAATTTTCAGCTAACTAGTTGAATTTTCACTTTAAAAAGTTGCATTTTGAACCAAAAGAGATGAAATACTTAACAAATTTACTTTAAACTATTAACACATTTTCATTTCTAAATCTAATCCCACTATTCGTACCGAAAAAATCCTGTTTTTTGTAGCAAAATTTCGGTACATGTAGCTACGGCTTTTATTTAGTAAACAGAGTCTTGGATTGCACCGAGTTGTTGTGTAAGACCGGTGCATCAACATCCAGGAACTTTGTGAGCAGTGGTTGAAAAATGGGAAGAGAGGGTGGAGTTCCATTACTGCAAACGCTGTCTTTATCGTCATTATCGTTATTTTCTCCAGACGCTTCGCTCTAGCGTTTCTCTAATAATTTTGCTACAGCCATCGCTCAGTGCTCGCCCCATCTTTCGGCACTCGCAGCCGACTCGCAGAGGATCTCTATTATCACAGAGTCTTGTTGTGGGTTCTATTCAGTCTTCACATCTCGTTCATTCATCGCTTCTTTCTGTGTTGGGGTGAATATCTTGGCGTAGAGAGTATCCAGAGAGTTATTTTGGTCCATCCAGTCGAAACTGCGGCGATCGAGAGCATCGAGAGCGGCAAGGACTTTCGACGTCGTCATCCCGGCGCTGCTTCGCTGCCATTTGTCGCAGGACCACCGACTTGCGGCGGCCTGGGAACGAGCCTGGATGCTCTCTTGCGCTGCTTTTAATTGCCTCATGATAGGGTCGGTGACAGTTGCTGGAGGTCAAGGTAAAGCTGAGGACAGGGAAGATGGTCGATGGGCGAGCCGTTCAAAACGGAAGGTGATTTCCCCTCGTCGACTCTGTTCCACACGAGGGCGGTTGGACATTCGAAAGTAATGGCCTGAAAAAGAAATAAAGATCAATTAATTATATAAAGCTAAATCAGTGACATGTCACGGGCTCACTTTAGAGATAGAAAATATTGTAAATAGTGTCAAAAACTTAAAAAAATAGTGGCAAGATAGTGTCATAAAATTTTTCAACTGTTAAAAATGACCTTTAATGTTCATTTAAAATGTTAAAAGATTGCGCTGCCTAACCTTAAAATTCAATCGCCTCATTTCACTCAATAAATACTGGAATCAAACATTTTTTTTAAATATTTCCTCGTATTTAAAGAAGAGTAATTGCTTACTGGCTACAAAATGTTTGATTCTACTATTTATTAAGTGAAATAAGGCGATTGAATTTTAAGGTTAGGCGGGTGCATCATCCTCATGCGATACGCGCGCGTACATAATCGTCTAAAGCATTGCGTAAGTCGTAACACTAACGGTCTCTAAAGTTCAAAAACAAATTATTACTCACTCTCTTCTTCTTCTTTCTTGGGTTTTGTCTTTAATTAACACGACGAAAACAACAACGAAATATCTTTGCAACAACTGATCAAAGATGCACTGGTTCAATAAGGCTCCACGGCGGGGCGCTACCATTCAGCCTTTAAAGTTATGCACGTTACCGACGGGCGACGGTTTGCTACTCGCTTTTATCACTTCAGACTATTCACTTCACATTTGAACTTTTAATTTCATCACTTAATTTATAATAATAAAATAACTCAAATTAATTGATTCCTAAAAATTAAAATGCAATTGACAAAATTATTGGAGATAAATATTGCAAGCCTCAGTTCCAATGTACATATCTGCTTCTTATCATACCAGCGACAGTATATGCGATGTACTTGAAGCCGCCTTTTGCTGACGTCACTGACAGCAACTTCGTTTTTTTATTTTTTAACGCTGAAAAATAAACTTGTTGCAATTATGACATGACCATTTACCGTAAATTTTAACGTATTATTGTAATTGCAACAGTTTTCATATTCATTTTCTTTATTTTATTAGTTGTAATGCCATATTACTTTACCATTACTCTGCCATTACTTTACCATTACGCTGCAGCGTAACGTTTGCGTTCGGCCGGTCCGCCAGGTTATACTTTTCAGAGGTCTACAAACGAACGTTTTGTCTTCAAATTCTAATAAAATAATTTTAGGAGACATTTTTAAAAGGTATTATTACGATTAGCCATCGTTTTTCAATCGATAACGAAATATTTTTGGTGAATCGTAAAATAACCACTTCTCCGATTCATTGGCACTTCTAACCTATCGTCAGCAATCTGCCATTCCAGTTTAAGATACACATTTCATACGACCTGAATACGATTGAAACGTGGTCAGTCGTTTCTTGTTTCCTAGGTACCTATTATTATTATTTAGAGAAGTTGTAGGCTCCGGAAGCTACGATCATGGTTCCTTAAAGAAACCAATCCCGAAGCTACTGGAACGTGTGGGTCATCCGCTTCTGCTCCTTCTGTCCTAGAAGGTAAGCAAGAGCGGGAAATTCACGCTTGATAACTTTGGGCAACACTGTTCCTTGGAGTCAGGTCTCTAACCGCGGATGACCTTACGCGGCAGACAAGACAGTTGGAGATGAAGGTTTCACCTCTGGATACTTTTTTAGAGCTACCAATCTTTGTAGAATGTTAAGAGGAACTGTGTTGACGGACCAGATGGAGTGATCCCAGAAGAACAGCCTTTTGCATCCGGTTCGCGATGAAATGAGCCTGACGCTGAGAGAGGGGGGGGGGGGGGGGAGAGAGAGAGAGAACAAAGGTCTTTATGAAGCTCCCCTCGTCGTACTCTACTTCTAGCTCGTCAGTCAGTGTTGCCAGATCGTGGGAAATTTCCCATATTATGGGAAATTTTATGATTTTTTTTCAAAAAGGGAAAAAAGGGGAAAAAAAATTCCACCAATGGAAAAAATGGGAAATTTTAGCCTAATGGCCACTTTAAGCCAAAATTTGGTATTTAAAGTAAAAATAGCAACATTCATTAATGTTTTAGTTTCCACATGATGCCTGCTCTGAGCAGGGTTGGCAACGTATGATAATTCACGTAATATTCTTGGTTTTCTACGCTTATATTACCGCTTGGCCTAGGCTTCGTCAGTTACGCGTAAGGCGCGTAAGGGTCATACCTTTGTTTGCGGGCTTCCAGCATGCGATATATCGAATCTATGCAGATCTTGATTCGTTCTTTCTTATGGAGAATCATTGTCACTAAGGGAAGTGACAAATGAAGTTCGGCATAGGATCGATATATCGCATACAGGCTGGCTGCAGACAGAGGTATGACCGTACCTTAACTCTATCCATTCGACGTATAATACGTTTTCTACCGTAATATAGGTAGAAAACCGTAGAAAACCCAGTAAGTTACATTTCTAAAATGGAGGAGCTGTTTACATTGAGGTATAACATCACTGTTTCAACAGATTTGTTCCTTTGACTGCATTTTTTGCCAATGAAACTAAATAGATGTAAGTCGTATGCCCTTGAGAATGTAAAAATAATTGATATCATAGTTAAAAATGTTTTTTTATGATTTTTAAACTTTGTAAATAGTTAAATACTGATCGAGTGGTATCACTGTGCGGGAATATTTAAGTACCAACCATCGAAGTAAAACGTGCGTTGGAAAACTTTCCTTGAAATTTCTTGAGCCTTCGTTTGACGAACCATAGTCAAAACGTCAAAATAAATAGTTTATACGCATTTTCTTTTTAAATTAAAAATTTTTAAGCCAGTGTAATGCTTTTTCAATGAAAATGTAAAAATGGGAAATTTTGTGTCGGAAAGGGAAATTTTGATGACCTGCGTGGGAAAAAGCTTGCATGGGATCTGGCAACACTGTCGTCAGTCATCTGACCCAAGAGACGGCCAAGAGGAGGGTTATACTCTCCAGGCTCCTTTCATCGTACATTAATGCAGGAATCACTGTCGTAGGAAAATACCCTACGACCCAACTGAGATAGGTAGTTGTACTAGACTAAACGAGCCTGGGCTGTTGTATAGGCTGCACTCACGACATTTGTGTTTGGCGAAGATTTACAAGCCTCTGCCGAGTATTTGTATGAAACACCCCTGGCGGACCGGCCGAACGCAAACATTACGCTACAGCGTAACGGTAAAGTAATGCTAAAGTAATGGTAAAGTAATATGGCATTATAATTAATAAAGGAAACAAAATTAATATGTAAACTGTTGCAATTATAATAAAACGTTGAAATTTACGTTCAACGGTCATGCCGCAATTGCAACAAGTTGCTTTTGCAGCATTAAAAAATAAAAAAACATAGTGACCGTCATTGCAGTCGGGCCCCTGCATATTGGCAACCCGCTAACGTGGCTTTAAGTGGGTTGCCAGTCTGCAGGGACCCGACTTGTATGACAGCCACTTTGTTTTTTTATTTTTTAACGCTGAGAAAGCAACTTGTTGCAATTACGGCATGACCATTTAATGTAAATTTTAACGTTTTATTATAATTGCAACAATTTACATATTAATTTTGTTTCCTTTATTAATTATAATGCCATATTACCTTAGCATTACTTTACCATTACTATTTACCGTTACGCTGTAGCGTAATGTTTGCGTTCGGCCGGTCCGCCAGGGACAATGGAGGTCATCGTTGATCGGTGTTATGTCAAACACTTCTGTTTCCAGGCTCAAGAAAAGTCTATTTAGTGCCTCTACACTTTCAATATAAGCTGTCTGCATTCAATTTTCGCGTTGACCAAACTTCCCCCCAAAATGAGTTTAAGTATAGTTTAGCAACCGAGCGAATTCCAGGATTTTTAATGATCTTAGTGCGATCTAAATCAACACACTTGATGGTCGAGTGCTTATTTAAATACGCAAGTTTACTTGCCTCGTCAATACACTCGGTTGGCCAGCCTGAAGATTCTTGCTTGATTTTTGAAAATCTATTTATGTAATCTGCAAACAATCCACCCTCTCGTGTTTCAGGATTATATTGCACGACATTGTATTGCCAGATGTCATAAATATATTTAATTTCATAACCTATTTCTACAGCCTTCTTAAACTCATCTGACACTCATACCCCCTCTATTTCACGCAATTCAGGCTCATGTCTACACTCTTCCTGCTGAAGATTCTCATAACAAGCATTGCAGAGTGGAAACATGAGTTTTTTATGCACTTTAAGGGGAAGTACAGGGTGATACAGGGATTGAGGTGGTAAAACTCGGCATTTCACAAGACCCTTCAAATTGCTTAGATTTTTAAAATCCATACCAGTTGTATCCCTACATTCATCAGCCACGAGAATTTTAGGATGTCCTACAGGAAATTTACGATATTTCTAATTATAAGGATACAGTGAACAAATATCAATATACTGTAATGTTTCACTGTCCCTTACCTCATAAAAACAGGTCTTATTTTCTATACGACCACCATAAAATGCGTCTCGAGAGTTCAGAACGTCATTAAATAAGACGGGGTGGTCTTTTAAGTAATGCCTTATTTGAGGACAATTTTTTTTCATCTCGTCAAATTTAGACTCCCACATTTCTGTGAGAATGTATCCAGCCTGCCTAAGTTTTTCGGACTGAGCACGGGTACGCTCGAAACGTTCATCTAACGATTCACCACTTTTCATTTTAGCGTCTCGATTGATGTTTTTACACTCGACACACCCATGCCAAAAACAACCGTGAAATTGTAGAATATGTATGTCACCCTGGTCTTCATAGTATCCGTCAAACAGGATACCCTCTGGTGTACGATACTCACGACATCTACCTGCATGCTGTATCTCTTTCCCAGGCTCTCTCTCGCACCATAATAGTCATTCAATGGTTTTTCGATTGGTTATCAGCCCTTCTGTAGCCACCAGGAGGTATAATACCAATATTGTGTGGTGCGAGAAAGTTTTTACGATAGACTCGTGAACAAGCCGATGCTATTGTAACACTCTCGGAAAAGGGGCACACATTAGCACATCTCAGAAAAATTTCTCTGAACGCCATGCATGCCCGACGCCGGAACGCCACATCGTCAATACAATATTCGACAATTTCTTATCGAAAGTCGAATATATAATTAGGATCTTTTGCGAGGGTCTCATACCACCCCTGGCGGACCGAACGAACGGAGCGGATACGCTACAGCGTATCCTTATAGTATCCACATCGTATCCTCTCCGTATCATGGAAGAAAAACTCATTAAAAAAGGAAGATGAACATTTCACTTGTTAAAATTCGGATTCTACGTGAAATTTTGCGTTAAAAGGTCACAGAGTAATCGCAATAGTTTTTCTTGCAACATTAAAAACTTTTAAAAAATATAATACTTATCGATAACGTGGGCTGAAGGCGACTTCAAACGCATCGTCGACGGATAAAGCCTATGAACTGCTACTGAATGACGATGCGTTTGAAGTCGCCTTCAGCGCACGTCATCGATAAGTATTATATTTATTAAAAGTTTTTAATGTTGCAAGAAAAACTATTGCGATTACTCTGTGACCTTTTAACTCAAAATTTCACGTAGAATCCGAATTTCAACAAGTGAAATGTTCATCTTCCTTTTTTAATGAGTTTTTCTTGCATGATACGGAGAGGATACGATGTGGATACTATAAGGATACGCTGTAGCGTATCCGCTCCGTTCGTTCGGTCCGCCAGGGACTCGAGAAACTCTTTCCTAGCTTCTGCAGACATAGTGTCTGGTGAGTAAAACTCGGAAGCAGGTAGAGGACCCTTGTAGTCAGTGTGATCAGGTGTATTAAAAAGGTGGGGGAACGTAACTTTTTTAATATCATTTAACCCGAAAGCCTTTGGCAATTTGCTCAATGGCATGTGTAAATAACTCAAGTCATCAATACATTTAGTACGCCCTACCTGCATCGTGATTATATTGGTGCCATTCGTCATAATGTCGGGGCGAATTCTTGTGCCTTTTTTTCCACAAGTTACTTCAATATAAATTCTGAGTCAAAGCTTTTGCATTGTGGGCAATGCCAATTATTTGACTACATTTATTTTGCTTTCTTGTGACCACCCCTACGAATTACTCGACTGATGTTTTACCCTAAAAAATATGTTGACGAAAGCCACAATTTTGGCAAATCTCCTTCATATTTTCTTGAGTAATACATTCGATACAAACCCTTTGAGCAACACAGAGATTTGGATTATGCACGTTTACGTTAGGATTTCAAGGTAATTTATCACACTACTGAGTTTCAAAATCGTAAAAAACAAAGCTTGTTAGTTTCTTGTTTTTCACGACTTTGTATAAAACAGGTGCAATAAAACACTGGTGATCAATATTACGCCGACATTTGCAACGATCACAATATTTTTTTTCACATTCGTGGTTTCTTTCATGCCATAAATAAATGAAACGCGTGTAACCGCTACAAATTTGCAACGCATTGCAAATAGATGTTTTGGCTAAAAACGATTTCGGGGCGAGATGTTTGTCGAAACAACTCTGACCATGAAAATGACGATTGCATGCGTTGCATTTAATTTCGGGTATTTTCACGTTTTCGGCAATTGTTTGGCATTGGGGTATCGAGTGGCAAGCAGCGCAGGTATTTGAACATCGGTGTCCCGCACGGTTATCATAACCCTTGTTGCAGGAGACACACAAACCCGCACTGCTTGCTGCTGAAGTTAAATTTAAAATGGGGTAAAAATGCCTATCTTTCAACATAATATTTAAATTATGCAGAACAGTTTGGCCCGTTTCGGTAATCAGATTTGAACCTTTGTATAGAGGGGACTTAGTACCTTTTCCATGGGCAGAAAATTCATAAATTGTAATTGCAATCCTATAGGGGATAAGATGTAATTGAAATTTATGAATGTCCTCGATCCCGGAACCGTTTTCAGGAATTATTACCCCGGCATCGTTTACAAGTTGCCTGGCTAATAATGTATGAACGGTTGAATTCTTACAACGGAACGACTCCCATTTACGATGTAGCGCACCGGAACGAATCGTACCTCTCTCGGCGTAAATACGAGCAGCTACTATGGACCGCGGTAGACTCAAATTGTCCCTACTATCTGTCGTTAGAAGTGACCGTTTCTTTACATCCGCGTGGGTGAGACGAACGTTCCTCCGAACCGCACAGTGCTCATCCTTCACCCAAACGTAATTTATTACAAACGACTGATCAATGATAAAATCCTCGTTACTTTGTATAACACTGAATAACACTCTCCAAAAATCCGCAAAAGAATGTTGATGAGCAGGTCTAAAAGATATTCCCCCACCACCCTTTTTAAAATAGTCTGAATTGAATTTTATACCCACTCTATCGTTATTGCTTACGTTTCCCATTAAATAATCGCATAAAGCCCTAACCGCGTTTTCGCAATATTTCACGACTTCACCGGCCTGATTATTTTCCGGTTCATTAATTTTAGCTTTAAGCTCGACGCCCGGGAGGATAAACCTGGGATAAAAACGCGAGTTTTCGTACAATATAGAAAAAAAAGTCTCCCTCATCTTGTTGTTGCTGTTGTTGTTCCAGTTATCGCTGCTCAGCCTCATGCTGCTGATGGTGTTGCTGGTTCTGCCCAGCACCAGCCTGCGGAGCGATTGGGTCTTCCCACGGCCGCCAAGTTTCCGGTAGATTTTCTGGCTGTGCTTCTTCTTCCTCGTCTGAAGAATGTTCATCGTCGTCGGATTTCTCAGGAGCGTTAATGCGGCGTAGTCACTCCGCAGCTGCTACATCAGCCAACGCCATTAAATTGACGTTTTCTATAAAAATAGAAAACAAAATTTTAATTTTTGCTTATAAATTGAACGTAGATTTTGGAATTCTTTTTTTCTTAAGATTTTGACAAATAATTTTTAAACATTAAAAGGTCTCGATGTTTCGAAAGATTACAAAAATTTTCAAATATTTCGTAGATGTTTCAAAGATTTCAAAACATTTCAAAGATCCCTCTCTAAATTTTAAAAATTCACAAAGTTTCAAAATATTTCAATGATTTCATAAATTTTTTTCATGATTTTCAAATAAAAATAAAATAAATATAAAATAAAAAATTCATAAAGATTTCTAATTTTTTAAATGATTTCATGGAAGTAAAAAGATTAAAATATTCTCACGATAATACATGTTCCAAATTATCTGTCTAAAAATAGATTAATAATTTGTTTGAATTTAGTGTAAAATTTTTTTTTTAATTTTCTTTTTTTTTGGTCGATAAATTAAGTACAATTTCTTACATTTTACTCAAGAAAATTATTTGTTCACTTTTATCATTATAAAAGAGTATAAAGAATAAAACATTTTAACGATATTCATGTTTAGAATTATATTTTCAAAAACAAATGAATAATTTGATCAAACTAAGATTGAAAATGTATCTCTTTTATTCTCTTTTTCGTTGAAATATAAAGTAGAATTTTTTGAAAAAATTTAAACATTTTTACAATAATCCATGTTCTGAAGTTAAGCAGTGTTGGGCGCGGTTAGTACTTGAATAAGTGACCGTTCGGGAATACTGCGTGCTGTTGGCCCGTCGTGGGTGTGGTGAGCCCACACTAGTAGTACTAGTAATAAATAATCCAACTATGAACACTACCTGAATCGGGTAGTGTCATGCCTACCCCAAAGGGGAAATGGCTTAATGGTATAAAAAAAAGGTTAAAAATGTATCTCTTTTATGCTCTTTTTTCGTTGATATATAGAGTACATTTTTTCAGAAAGATTTAAATATTTTCACGATAATCCATGTTCAAAATTACCTGCCTAAAAACGAATGAATATTTTGGTTGAATTTAGTATAAAAATTTTTTTATTTCCTTTTTTGTTTCAAAATTAAGTACAATTTTTGCATTTTACTCTCGAAAATTATCCGCTCATTCTTATCATTTTAAAACAGTATAAAGAATAAAAAAATTCATGATATTCATGTTTAGAATTATATTTTCAAAAAATGAAGGAATAATTTGATCAAATTAAGGTTAAAAATTTATCTCTTTTATTATCTTTTCCTTTGGAATATAAATTTGAATTTTTCTAAAAATGCTTCAACAAAATTATTCATTAAATTCCATTATTTTAAAAGTGAATGAAGATTGAAACATTTTGTAACAAAAAATTTGTCCTTTTTTTTCTTGTTTGTTGACAAAATAAAGTAGAATTTTTTAAATATCAATCGAAAAAAATGATTTATTTCCTTCCATTACTTTAGAAAAAAATAAAGAATAAAACATTTTAACGATATTCTTCTTTCAAATCATCTGTTTCAAAATAAAAGATGAATTTTGTTAAACTAAGTCTGTCTTTATACTATTTTAAAATGATAAGAGTGATCGGATAATTTCCTTGAGTAAAAATGTAAAAAATTGTACTTAATCTTTCAAAAAAAAATGAAAATTGAGAACAAAAATGTACACTGAATCCGACCAAACTATTCATTCATTTTTAAGAAAATGTGCAAATGTTTATAAAATTGTTACGTCTCGGAGGAGACCCACTTACCTCATCATAAAATTATCAAACATAAACTTACGCTACTTCCTCCTTTTTTGATCCTAAATTTGTAAAAAAAATAGGAAACATGGATTTGAGGAATAAGCAAAACGAAAAGTTGGAGTAATCGAATTTTAAGATATAAAGTTATATTTTATTAACAAGAATTTCACAAATGTGCGATATGTGAATATTGCTTGAATAGTTTTAATTATTTTTAATTGGTTTCTGTGACATGTAACCTCAGGAGTGTCAGGAAAATCTTGTCTCAGTGTCCACCCTTTAAAAAAAAGGAAAACACTTTAGTGACGAGATTTTTAATTGAATTCGAAAAAAGAAAGAAATAAGGGATAGCAATGTTGGATTCAAACTTACCGAAGATTTTTTAGTTGTTGTTGTTGCTCAGAACGTTTGGAACTCTGTTGGTTGTGGAGGTGATCAGTGGTCCTTTGTTGTTCGATCCTTTGGAGAACTTCCGGAATCCTGGGGAGGGATACGGTTTCAAGATTTGGGCTGATCTCTCTTGTTGCGCTTTTGTATATCAATACAATAGCTGGCTCCCGATCTGCTGGGGAGGGTTTTCTTTAGTTTAAGTTAAGGGGTCACTGAATTTAGCTTTATATTAATAATTCACTTTTAATATAAATGCACTGTTTTTATATTTTTTAGTACACTTCACTTTTGTTTAGTTGATTAATAGTTCACTTTTTAAATGAATAAAACGTTTGCGAACAGTATATTTCCACAGGTTCAGATGGTATATGAAAGTTATTTCAATGGTTGATTGATTGTGACAAAATATAATTGTGTAATTTCGAATCAGTGGGTTTCTTTTAATTATTTTCATAGTTAAAATTTCGCATAGGACGTGTACAATTGGTCGCATGATGTCCTCTTTCATAACATCGCTCTCATGCGAATGTCCATTTATACAATTTTATTTATTCGAAGTTTATTTCTCGTATATTTTGAATATTAGTATTATCTGGCGATTAGTCTTCGCTAAAATGATAGGTATCTGACAATGATCTTAAAATTTCACGGGCAGCATAATGTTTCGCTGTTTTTTTAGAAACGTTGGCTTTGCCAGTTATGAATATTTTTCGTCTAATTTCTTAATTTGGCACGTCACAATGAATACCTGAGATGGTGTTTTTGGATTCAAAATAGCTACTCCATAATTAGGTTTGGAAAAATCATATTCTATGCTAATTTTGCTGAGGGTCTGTACAGGACTGACAGATTCGCTTGGGTTTATCCTTGCATTTGCTGGTTCTCTCTTGTTGAAACATACATAGATTTGCAAAAAATGTTAATGTTTTAAAATGAAATTTAATTATTAGATAAATTAACTATAAAATAAGAATAAATTATCCTTCATTAAAATTGAAATATTAAAGGAAAATGTATATACATAAGTAGAGTAGTTTATATAAATTCATGTTAATTGATATGCTAAAAAATTCTAACTATTGGAAACTTGTGTATATACATTTTTGTTTAAAAGAATTAATTTATTAGATTATTTTGAAAATATATGTATGTTTTCAGGAACTGGTTTTGATTACAAAATGTTTTTATAATTGTTCTTATTGAATTTAAAACCTATTTGTTACTTTTATTTTCGTAATCGGTGTTCCTTCATTTTTACTAAATATTAACCTACTGAATGCGGAGCTTTAAATTTCTCTTTCATACTACTCACCTTGTATTCTGTTTCATCGTTATCTTTGACAATTTAGAGATAGTATTGCTATATATTAATATTATTTTTTTTTTCTTTGAAAAATCGTGAATGAAACAGGTCCTACAAGGTTTTACATACACGTAAGAAATAACAAATTAGTTTGTTTATGTGATATTGTGGATTGATAGAAGTAGTATGAATCGTTTAGTGATCGTGTGTTGTTTAAGGACGTATTTCATATTACGGCTGTATGAAAATTTGTGTTAGTTATTAAGGGCATGTGACACAGCCAAATACCTACATTACCGACCTCACTTTTTCAATTTTCCGAATTTTTTTTTGAATCTAAGAACTTTTTTTGTAAATAAAATATCGGGCTGAAACTTTGGAAAATGTATAAGAAGACAATAAACTACGTTTACGTACCTTATTCGAGGAAGAACTTCGCAAAAAATTATTTTCGAAGAAATAAAAACTGGTTGCATTTTTTGAACCTAAGAACTTTTTTATAAGCAAAATATCGGCTTCAAACTTTGAGAAATGCAAGAGCCGACAGTAAAGTACGTTTATGTACATTATTTGAGTATAAAAGATGCAAAAAGAAAAATTCCAACTAAGTGTCAACTCCGGTTCCGCTTGCCAGTTCGGTCGGTAGTTTTGCGATGGGCACGACAATGCGAAGTCTGGCGGCCACTAATCGAGGCTCTATCAGCTGGCCCGTCTACATCTGAAATATGGGGTCCACGCTGTCAAAGATTGATGATGCGCTGTTCTTACAATAATATTTTTTGAAAGTTGTGTCCAGCATAAAAGTTGAGTGAAATATGTTGTTTCAATGTTGAATTATATAAGTATTGAAATCGCTATTGGCCTTGTTCAGTGGCCGCCAGACTTCGCATTTTCGTGTTCATCGTGAATACCGACCGAACTGGCAAGCGTTGTTGACATTTAGTTGGAATTTTTCTTTTTGCATCTTTTATACTCAAATGATGTACATAAACGTACCTCACTGTCGGCTCTTGCATTTCTCAAAGTTTGAAGCCGATATTTGTCTTATAAAAAAAGTTCTTAGGTTCAAAAAATGCACCCAGTTTTAATTTCTGCAAAAATAATTTTTTGCGAAGTTCTTCCTCGAATAAGGTACGTAAACGTAGTTTATTGTCTTCTTATACATTTTTCAAAGTTTCAGCCCGATATTTTAATTACAAAAAAAGTTCTTAGATTCAAAAAAAAAATCAGAAAATTGAAAAAGTGAGGTCGGTAAATGTATCTGTGACAATATTACATACAAATTATTTAAAAGCACATCTTCATATCTTCGTATAATGTGGTCAAGATGGAAATTAATTAGGCGTTGATAATTATTTCATTTTTCATATCCAAGCAAAACACGCACATTTTGGTCTATGTATTCTTCTATGCATTCCAGATACAGACTCGCAGTGATCGAGTATATGTTAACTGTATTCTACATTCGCAACACAGTGTTAAAACTATTTCTAATCTTTTTCTTTTAGTAACAAAATTTCGCTTGTGACAAATTTATAACGAGGTATATTCTTCAATGAGTGTTTTACTTATATTATTATTTGTGCGCCCTGTAAGAAAAACGTTATTATTTCGGTTATACTAATAAGTAATGAATCTCCTAATGTGATGTCTCATAAGTGCAAAGAAAAATATTCAATATGTATTTTAAGAATAACATTTAATGTCAGTTTAATCAATATTTTGAGAAAAGTTACTTTCTGTATGATTTCAGTTGTTTTCTGCATATTGTTAGTATAGAGACTATAAAGAAAAAGGAATTTTAGTTAAAAACTTTTTTATTGTAATATGAAACTATTTAAAAATAACTTGTCACTGAGGAACTTCTGATTTGAAATATTTTTGATTTTTTTTAAACATGTCAGTAAATAGTTCACATTTGGAAGAAATTAAATTTTTCTCAAAAGCTCAAAATAAAGATCTGTAGTATTTTCTATTTTTATGTTAATACACAACGAATTTGCTGTTTGCATAGCGTGCTTGATGTATAATTTTAATAGGATAATTATCATTGAATGCCCAGACATTTCGGTTCTCGGTGGCTGGATCCTAGAAAAGAAATGCAGACATGAATTAGTATTAACAAACATATGTGTTGTGAGGGATAGAGCTCCGTCACCTTGAAGAAATTCGTCAATGATAAAGGAAGGAAATTACATTATTTTGAGGCTAACGTATTTTATCAATACTTCCTTCGTCTTGCATTGAGTGATTAATTAGTGGAACTTTTTTATTTAAAGAAAATATTATGTCTTCGCTTATGTTTACGTGTCGCTCTATCATATTTTAATGTATTTATATGGTTGAGATTGAATATGTAATTTTATATAGGGGGAAAAAATGCTTCAGATTTTGTTGCTTATATGTTTTGTTTGTTTTCCTTATGTTTTATTTGTTCTTGAATATCAATATGAGAGATCTTTACTCTATTTATGTGTACAACTTTTGATGTATTGCCTATTTTTATTTTTACGTTTCTTTTCCTAGAATTTCTAGTACTTGATAAGGGCCTGAATATTGATTATCGAATTTTTTAATTTTTCCTCCTTCTAGTAAGAAGACTTTATCTCCTATTTTGAAATCTTGTAGGTTAATCTTACTGTCGTAATATATTTTTGACTTTTCTTTGGCTGTTATTAAGTTTTGTCGTGCTACAGTTCGCATTTCATGTAGTCTTGTTATTAATTTTATTGTGTAGTCGTCGTAAGTTTCAAGTTTTTCATGTGGTGGTGGTGGTTTGCTTGATGGTTGTCGTGCTATTTTCCCAAATACTGGCTCATATGGAGTACATTTTGTGCCTTCATGTACGCTTGTGTTATAAGAAAATGTTGCTAGTTCTAACCACTCATCCCATTCGGAATTTTTATCCACGAATTGTTTAAGATATTCTGATAGTGAATGATGAGACCTTTCAAGCGATCCGTTTGATTGTGGGTGAAAGACGGTTGTTTTAAACTATCTGATTCGGAACCGTTTTGCTAATCGTCTGAATAAATTACTTAAAAAGTTTTTTCCTTGCGGTCTGTTAATACTCCTTTTGGTGAACCATAAATGCAAATAAATCTTTTAATGAAGGCGTCGGCTATAGTACTAGCTTGTTGATTTGGAAGGGGTATGGCTAATGAATATTTTGTAAAATTATCCTGGATGGTCAAAATGTTTATATTACCAGATGTTGTTTTAGGGAGTGGACCAACTATGTCCATAGAAATTTTTTCGAACGCTGTACCGGGTGTATCAGTAATAACCATTGGGCTTTTTGTTTTGACCCTAACTAATTTTTTTAATTGGCATTGTAAGCATAATTGTATGTATTTCTCGATCATCATACACGAAATCATAGTTTTCTTCGTCATAATTATTTTCTTCGAAATTTTCTTCATTATCATTTTCTTCATCTTCATTGTCTTCTTTTCCATATCCTTCTTCTTCGTCTTCTTCTTCTTCTTCGTCTTGTTCTTCTTCTTCTTCGTCTTCTTCGTCTTCTTCTGATACGCTGGAGCTTGAGTTATAATTCTTATCTTCATCTTCACTGGATTCTTGTATTTGTTCTTCATTAGATTTTCTTATTTTATTTGCTCTAACTTTTCCTTTTAAATAATTGAAATATTCGGGATCGGAATCTGAGTCTTCTGTTACTTGAGGATTTGTTATATTTTCTTTATTAGGCCTTCCTCTTCTTTTAGCTATAGGAGTAGAGATTACCTTATTTTGATCGAGCGTAGCCTTGTATGGTCTATCTCGCTTATTAATTTTCAAATATTCTGATTGGAAATGGTCTTTTTCATTTTTTAAGCTTCCTCTCTTTTCATTTTCAAGAGCAGAGATTGTATTATTTTGATCGAGCGTAGCCTTGTATGGTCTACCTCGCTTTTTGATTTCTAAATATTCTGATTGGAAATTAT